>JAWZYV010010288.1:0-11458 GCA_038373885.1 Cheiracanthium punctorium
TTATCGATGAATTTCTCGCTTTAAATATTAACAAATGTTATTGCATTGCTTACGCACCATTGCTTTGTAATTAAAAGAAGATGTTCAAAAGGTATTTGTTTAAATTTCTTGTATAAAGACGACATTACTTTCGGGTACAATCAGTACATAAAAGTACAAATAACTTTTGACACAACGTAGAGACACAAAATGAAAATCTAATTGCCAAGAACGATTATGAATGCCGCGTTTAAAAGAACAAGAAAAAGAAATGGACAATTTACTTTTTGACTCCATTCTGGAAAATATCCCGTAGCAATTCTAAGAAGAAAAACAAAAGGGCGATGCGGGTTTCTGAGCTGGAGTATTTTTCTTCAAAACATTTCCTCGGGGAAATCAGAAGTGGTGACTTGCACATTATAAGACCCGGAGCCGCTGGGAGAATATTCGGCATAAAGTCGTGAAGATTTGCCGTTAAATTTAGAGATCGCGAACATTAACGGGTCGCTAAGGCTCCTGTGAACAATTTTGCCGCAATCCCTGCTAAAAGTGGACTGTAATGCAAGGAATCAAGGAAGATTACGCGAAGGTATTGTAACAATCGGGAAGAACATTGGACAAATAATAGATTTTGCTCTTCTTTTTTAATCAATTGCGGTGCATTCGTAATAAATGACTGATAGAAGGTTCATAAGACGACAGATTTTTACCATTGGAACAATTATGTACTTATATAATTAAAACAATGCACGTAAACGTTAGAATCAAAACCATTTGAACTATCTATGTACTGGAATTTTTCAGTACCGTGTATATGTTTTCATTTCGGAGGAGGCCGATCTAGTATTTGACGTTTTTTTTTCGGGGGTAGTATGGGGAAGGACATTATCTGAACGAAAATTGTTTGAAAACTATGATAAGTTTAAACTGTTATTAGATTATCAGAAAAATTAGAAACTAAATTATTTTTACTGGTGTCATTCAAAATGGTATAAAGCTTCTTAACTAAGTGATACTTATAATAATAGTAATAAGGCTTATAACATTCTAAAGTTGGTTAACTTTAAATCCCATTATCACTGGACTTCATATAAATGATTTAAAAAAGCAGGTTTCCGATATTTGTTTTACGTTTTCGGAGGAGACATGGCCCCTTGGCTCCCAAGTTAAATACGCCACTGGGATTTATGAACAGCTCTCATGTGTTTTAATGCCCGTAAATAACTGGTTTACTGTTAGTTAAGATCGCGCTTCACCTTTCTTAAACAAATTTTTGTTTATGATTTCACTTGCCTGTCTTTAGTAAATAATCTTAAGCTTAAATAAAAGTTAAAAGTTTTAGCAGCATCTATGATATCAAAATTTACATTAAGAACGATATTAGCAGGATTTATTGTTCTTTTGCATTGCTAAAAGGAAAAAAAAAACTCCGTAGCCCTGGTGCCGTGCTAAGACCCTATTTTTGGTTTGCTCAGGTGATGGAATTTAGTTTCAGCTCTGCCTGATGTAGGTCATTAAAATAAAATATTTTAATGGCACTATATTTTTTCATTCAGTTACTCTTGTACAAGAAAATATCTAGAACTTCGAGGGTAACATTCTAAATAAGCTCGAGATAAAAAAAGAAAGTAAAGGCTTAAAATTTGGGGATCGAGTGAATTAACAGATTACTGTAGCTTCTGTAAACACGTTTTTTTTGCATTTTTTAACACTATCTCCCCCTTCTTTTGAAAGAGAGTAATTATAAAACAATAAACGTTCAAAAAAATTGAGCTGCAGAAAAATCAATTAAAGCAATGCATTACCCCCCCCAATATATTACAAGTGTGCTAACTAATGTAAAGAATTAAAGATATTTTCAACTAATAAATTTCACTATCGGAAAACAATGAAATTAGGAAATGTGAGCTGAAATAATCCGTGGAATGAAATGGCATTTGTCTTGTTTTTTTCAATGCTGTTCAACACGGTTGAAAAGTGGTCCGTAATATTAAATTGTCCTTAAATTTTTATAAGAATGATTAAATTATCTCGAAATTAACATAATTATGGAACAAAAGATACTTTTCTTTCACACATTCTTCTATCATTTATAAATATCTAAATTGTTTACAAGGATTCAGCACATATCGCATGTTTATTTTAAAAAACTGAATGTTATTGCATAATTTTTAATCGTTAAATCTATAAATACAATGTATAATTTTCAATGAGTTCCTGGAAGAAAACTACGTAACACACCATTCATTTTTTTAAATAATGTTTTAATTTTTGATAAATAAGTTTCTTTTCTTTGTTAAATGGCAACTTCTCTTCACCCACTGTATACAGCTATGAAGTCATACCACAATATTTTTAATTATTATATGCATAGTACTTAACCTGTTGCATAACTTTGAATTTTACAAATCCAAATAAATTTAAAAAGTATAGTTAAGTAAATTTAAAAAGTTTAAAAAGTATAGAAGTAACAAGTTTAAAAGTTTAAAAAGTATAGAAATAAAAGTTTAAAAAGTAACAAGTTTAAAAGGTATAGTTAAGTAAATGGTAACTTCTCTTCACCCACTGTATACAGCTATGAAGTCATACCAAAATATTTTTAATTATTATATGTATAGTACTTAACCTGTTGCATAACTTTGAATTTTACAAATCCAAATAAATTTAAAAAGTATAGTTCTTTTACGATGTAAATACTTAAAAGTTTCATAGACAAATAAAATATAATGATCAACAGAGATTTAAAAGTAAATACACAGATGGTGAAGAAGTATACTGCTTAAAAATTGCAAGTTTTGCTACTATATACTATTTTTAAAACTCTTGTCATATTAGATTGTGATTTAATAATCTTCTTATTGTTTTGTCACATCAAAAACCAAATGAATACAAAGGATAAAATTAACATAATTAAGAATAGAATTGGGATGTTTTTCTGCGTGTTATTAAAAAAGTATAATTATTTTACTATTTAATACCGGTTTTTAGTTGTATTTCTTGTTATAAAATTTACTGTTTGCGATTTTATAGGTAAAAAAATATCGCTACTGAATTGAGAAGAAAATTGTTACTTCAGAGAATACAAAATAATCTAATATACAGTTACAATGATCACGGACTCACTGATTCAATTACACAGTGACTCTAGAACGATTTCGAGTTTTATCACTCCAAAAGCAAAACTTTTAAAACCATTACTCCAAAAAATGAAAGTGTTAAACTCGAAAAACGTAATAAAATCAACATCGTTCTTGAGATTGGTTTGGATTTTTCCATAATGTAAAATAACATGAAAAAACAATCTGTGATACTTTAAAAATTGAAAAATATTACCGTTCACTAAGTTCTATGTAGATTTTCGCAATTTTCAGACTTCACAGATTTCCAGGAGTATATAAATTTACTAACTGAGAAACAAAATTATAGGAAGGGAGATTGACGGCATTCTCATGTCACTGTGATAGGGGAGACTTTGGGCTAATGGGACAAAACAGTTTGTGTATAAACTAAAATATTTCTATGAAAAGTTCGTATACTAGAGAATGGGTAAAGTAATACTACATGTTTGCACAACAACAGGTCAACCATCGCGGTTAAATATTAACCCTGTGAACGTCATTGTTGTTTCGAGCACATAAAAGTAAATTTTCATTTTCATGTTTAATTGTATTGTTGAACAATTTAAAATAACTTTTAATTCATTCAAAAAATTCTGTAAGATAGCAAATATCATATAGATTATGATAATATAAATCAAGCAATGGATAGAACATATTGTTTTCTATTCTTGAAATTTTGAATTCTTACACTGTGAGGTCTAATGGGACTGTTAATATACTGATGGGTAGTTTAAATAATAAGTGAAATATTGAGAATTAATAACAGATTTCATTAAGTAAAGATATGAATTAAGTTTGAAGGGGTGGGGTTGCATCAAGATAGCTCTGTAAAAATTTATGAAAATGGTTATTTTCATGATTTTATGTCCACTTTCCGACTCATGATAGAAATGCAACTTGTGTTTCAAAAGACGCAGTCATCTTTTAACTTTAGCTGCAAATTTTGCCAGTATTGATAAAATTTAATTTTTGAATAAATTTTCAATTTGTTTTCCCATTTGGGAACATTGGCCTGTTATAGGTTATAAGGGTTAAGATTGAATCCCGACTTATTTAGTTATTGTTTATCAAATAGTATTTTACCAGTAGTTTTGAAGAGAGCTTATGATTAGGATTTTTACATATTTGTCTATTTGTCTGTCTTCTCTCCCCCTGTGTAACTAGATTTGTGATTTTTATTAATGTATGCATTGAAGGGATTGTGTCGTGCTTAGTGAATCTGGTTTGCTTGTTGTCCAGTTTTCTGTTTCCAGCGGCACGAAACTGGAGAAAATTACGAAGCTCTAAGTAGCTCAGCTTTTTTATAATCCATATTCGGGAAAGGGACGTGAAACATCCTCAAACATTATTGTTTGGTTTCCAGCTTACAGTTAATTTGCTCCTTAAATCTCATAGTTGACATATTAAAAAATATAAGCAATTTCATCAACAGCTGATGGAGCCTTGACATTTGAAATGTAATAAAATATCAAAAAACAATAAACTAAGGTAAATTTGGATAAACATTATATTTTGTTATAAGACATTGATGGCAGGTCTTCATATAATCAGCTGTAACTGACGTTGAAATTGAAACATTGGCGTAGAAAATTTTGATAAAGATACTTTAAAGTACATTATACATAAACTATGGCACAACTATTTTACTATATACACTGCTGGCCACCCAAATTGCAACACCAAGAAAAACAAGAGATATCACAACAAAATTTATTGTATAGATAACATGTTGACCAAGTAACAAATGATTAAATTTACAGCATTCTATGAAGCGTGGTTCCTGCCAAAATCAGTACCCAGAGTAGCCGCCGTTGTTGGAGATCACAGCTGCCACACGCCTCGGCATTGATTCAAAGAGACTTTGAATGTGTTCTTGGGGTACAGCAGACCAAGCAGCTTCCACACGTTGCCAAAGTTGATCTGGTGTGACAGCTGGGGATGAACTCTGGGTCAGTCGTTGAGCAACCATGGACCACATGTTTTCTATCGGCGAAAGATCCGGAGAGCGCGCCGGCCAGGGAAGCAATTCAATCTGGTGATTGACGAAGAACCCTTGGACAAGTGCGTGCCACGTGTGGCCGTGCATTATCCTGCTGAAATATGGCTGTTGGCAAGCCCTGAAGGTAAGAAAGGACAACTGGCTCCAACACCTCGGAGATGTAGCGCTGGCTGGTTAAAGTACCGGCAATGCGTACTAGAGGAGTGCGAGAGAGATATCCGATACCGCCCCATACCATAATACCCGGTGCAGGACCAGTGTGACGGTGCATAATGCAGCTGTTCAGCATCCTCTCTCCACGGTGTCTCCAGACTCGAATCCGACCGTCGTGGTGTTGCATACAGAAGCGTGACTCGTCAGTAAAGAGAATTTCATTCCATTCTGTCGTCCACATCCTTCTTTCATCGCACCATTGGCGGCGGAGACGTCTGTGGTTCCGCGTCAGAGGTAGACAAAGCAACGGACGTCTTGCGGACAGACCATTCTGCTGTAAACGACGTCGAATGGTACGCGCAGACACTGGATGATGCGTTACAGACTGAATCTGCTGTGATATGGTTCGTGATGTGACTGAGCGGTCCGTCACTGCCATGCGTACAATCTGCCTGTCATCACGTGACGTGGTGCACTGAGGTCGATGCGGTCGATCACGTCTGTCCGTCGTACCCTCCTGCACCCAACGATCACATATCCGCATCACAGTTGTTTGGTTTCGTCCAATACGACGACCGATTTCCCTGAAAGATAACCCACAATCTCGGTATGCCACTATCCTTCCTCTGTCAAACTCGGATACTTGATCAAAAGATGATCGTTGTTTCCTACGAGGCATAATTTATCGTTTTTTTGAAAAAAAAGCAAGAAAAACACAATTGCTGTACTTGAAACCGTCGAAATCTCCAAGCCTTAAATAGCGCTTTGAGGTGGCGCCACAGGCGCGCTTGATGTGCGTCTGCGCTGAAATTCTAATCATTTGCATATCTCACCTCAGCTAATGCATGTTGTAAATTTCATATTATTTGCATGCTTCCTTCAGGGTGTTGCATTTACGATGGCCAGCAGTGTATATGTTAAAAATGAGATTTTAATGAAATTTTCATATTGGGGTGTCCTGAGTCACCTTAGGAAAGATGACAGTGACACACAACACACATTATAATTTTTCATAAATGCAAATTTCCGTACGTAATAATAAGTACAGTTTAAGGTTAAACTAAAATGTCTTCTTACAATATTGTGAAATAATTCATTTCTAATTATATCAAAGGGAAAAAAATAAAAATAATCTTGTACCTTTAATTAATTTATTTTGAATTGAGATTCCTCAAACAATAGGATAAAAGATAATTGCCACAAAAATAATCATAAAAGTACGCTCTAAGTCTTTTACTTTCTTCATTATTAATAATTTCTTGATTAAAGACAGTCATGATATCCAAGTGATAATAACTAATAAAGCATGTTTAATGTATATAATTATTCACCGAAAATTTAATATGCTTTAATTTGTTTGTATGTTACGGAGAAAGAATATTTTTGTTTGCACTAAATATAAGTTTTTTTCCCGTAGAGTGCGTTTGAAACAAGTTCAAGTGTACATGTTTGCTTTAAATAAAAATCTTCACATCAAAGTTGCAAATGCAATATGTGCTGTTGTCCTTATCCTGTTCATCCTCAGAACTATTTCCGAAGTCAGAAGTATTTATATAATCACCAACATCATTGAAAAGTAGAATGAATGAAAACTAAATTCTACATGCAGAGTTCCTATCCATTGATGCACGACGGTCTGCGGATCTGATGATATTCAGCAATCGTGAGTATGGGATTTTGCTATGGTAGTTGGTGGAAACCTAATAACGTTCTGCCCGTTTTAATATCATGCCTGCCTCAATTTTATGTTTGCATTTAAGTCATACCATCGAAGTTGTTCTTTAAAAATGTCACAGAATGATTTTATTTGTACATAGTCCGTTTTCAAAAGCTAAATCTTACAGATTAAATTACAAAGGCCTATTGTTGGCCATGAACAGAAAAAATGCTCTAATATATACAACTTCTTTCCATAGTTTGCTGACACTCATTCAATTTTTAACAAAAGTACATGTCTAAAAATTTGCGTAAGCGAACGAGGGGTAAATATATTTTAAAATTTAATTTTATAAATTTGTTTTCTAGCTTTCTTCTTTAATGCAGTTGAAGCCAAAAATTCAAATGCTTCTTTAATGCATTTGAATCCATAATTCAATTGACTGCATCAGCAATTTTGCATGCACAGTATTCTCAAATGCATCAAAAATTCAAATGCTTCTTTAATGCAATTGAATCCATAATTTAATCATTCATGATTTTTTTTCTTTTTTACACATCGCATTTTAATTTCAGTATTTTTTTCTCATTTTTTGCTATTCTTAGTACTTTTGATTGCTTTGCTAATGAAGAAAATGCACACCTCTAACATTTTTTCGAATTTATCAAGTTATAATTATTTTCCCTCAAAACTTTTACATTAATTAACTTATTCTTTTTTCGATGTACTGATTAAAGAATTTTTACTATATCA
This sequence comes from Cheiracanthium punctorium, assembly GCA_038373885.1. Lineage (NCBI taxonomy): Eukaryota > Metazoa > Arthropoda > Arachnida > Araneae > Cheiracanthiidae > Cheiracanthium > Cheiracanthium punctorium. The sequence continues at coordinate 7,661 of JAWZYV010010288.1, forward strand.
AAACATTTTAAATCGTGAAAAACAAGTATACAAACTGCCTAATACTGTAAGAACACAAAAGAAAGAAAACCAAATAAATTTCTACCTCAAGGATTTTTTAGATCCTTACTTCAGGAAACTTCAGCTTATTATCGATCTTAATTAGATCAAGTTACCACTAATTAGAAAGTAATAATGTATCTATGAATGAGTAGCCTAAATATTTTAGGACGTCTTGTGTGCTAAAACATTAATTTTTCACTTAAAGAGATAAAAGAAATCGGCTTGATTTATATTTTTCGTTCAATATTGTGCATTCTGTACTGAACATTACGAAAAAATAATTTTCTGTGAGGGTATTCATCCAGCAGAAACTGGAGTTTTCAATAAAAATCTAACAGCGTGATAATATGAACACTAAAATTTAATTATAAACTAATTTCCTTTCAAGTTGCTTATCATATAATGAGTTTTATTTTAAAAAGAAATATTTTTCATCTTAAAACAAAATTTCAGATTTCTTCAGTTGATTTTAAACAAAATGCATCTAATGATGTTATACAAGCCTTTGAATATTAACTTATTATTAGACAATTTTCTGTTTTCTGAATCTTTCATAATCTTAACTAATATTAAAATGCGAAAGTGAGTTTGTTTGTTTGTTTGTTTATGACGCTTTCAAACCTAAACCGCTGAATTTGTTAGGATGAATTTAGGTTTAGATATAGATGGGACCCTGGAGAAGGTTAGAGTCTACTTAGAATTTTATATTTTTAATTACTTTTTTAATTATTAATTAAAAACCCTTTTTACGTTGCCATGCTTGGCGAGTTTCGCCCGTATCAATCAAATGATTCATGTTTTGAGCTAACAAGAATGCTATTACTTCAATAAAGAAGCGCGTGCGTGCATCTGAAAAACATTAAATTCTTCGGAAATTATGCCAGTTTTATGCCAAATCTATGTATCAATAATAATAAAAATGAATGTTCTCCAGACAAATCTACAGAAAGCAGCGGGCTTTGAAAATTTGAGCATAGAAGCCCATGACTGTGCACCTGAGGCTCAGAATGTTGAAATTTTAAATACTTTTCTAATTATTAATTAAAAACCGTTTTATCGCCCGCACAAAATGATTTATGCTTTTGAAATAAAGCTGAAATTCTATTCAGATAAACATGCATTTGAAAAACATGAAATGGTATGGAAATTATGTTGATTTTACGCCAAATTAAAAAGGATTAGAAAGAAAAGTCCAAATGTGTTTCTTTATAAATTTCCAAATCCTACCAATAATATAAAAACTCGGCTGTTCGAGCCTCTTCAGGGGGAGATCCCCCTGAACCCCCCTAATTTTTTAGTTTTATTATTGCCATATTAAAACTATATTAATTGATTTGTCATTTTATCGCTCATATTTCGCGTATTTCGCCTGGTAACCCTATGTTGAAATTTTTAGGAGTGTAACCTATTTATAGAAAAATACATGTGGTGCCTATTCTACAGCTTACGAAATATTGTAACAATAGATTAAAGCTGTTGTGAACTAATAATATTTGAATATATGTAAAAAATACATGTGGAGCATATTCTACAGCTTACGAAATAGTGTAACAATATCGAGACTAAAGATTGCTTTAATCTCGATATTAAAGCTGTTGTGAACTAATAGTATTTAAATACATGTAAAATTATGTCGCTTTTTTATGTCGCTTTATTATGTCGCATTTTTGGGACACATTTTTCAATAAGGGTATTGAGAGATAAAATGACAGTCATTAAAAAATGTGTACGTTTGTGTGTTTAGATGTTTTTGACTGAATCACACACAAATTGCTGAAAGGGTTTGGAAAAATTCGTAATGAAGATAGCTTATGCCCTGGATTAACATACAGGCAACCTTTCAAGCATATAGCATAAATAATTCTTTTACAAAAACATTCAAAATAATTCTAATGTATTGCGCTCTATGGAAATTTTATAGCTACTAAACCGATTCTAAAACTTATACACACACTATTCTTGAGTATTATTGTTTGTTTGTTTGTGGATTAAGACCGATTGACTGCACTAGGGTCCTAGGCCTATATGGGGAATTCCTCTGTGGGGAACTTTCTAAGGGATCGTAGCCCGTATTTACGCGAGGTTTTGGAGAAAACCGCGAAAAACTGGTCGACAGGCTCGACCAGGGGTTGAACCTGGCACCTGCAGCCTTCCAGTTTTGAGAGTAGAACTTCTTAGACACTGGTGGGACCCTGAGTGTTATAGGCTATCTTTTATGCATATATCACAAATAGTTCTTTTACAGGGATACTCATAAGAATTACATTACACTCTATGTGTATCTCTGTAAGTACTGAACCGATTCCAAAACTTTTTTCACTGTTAGTAAGCTACACTATTCTTGAGTATTATAGGCTGAAATTCATGCATGTAGTGCAAATAGTTCCATTACAGGAACACTCAAAATAATTCTAATACATTACGCTCTCTGGGTATCTCTTTAACTACAGAACCGATTCTAAAATTTTTTCGCTAATAGAAATCTGCACTATTCCTGATTAACATAGGCTAAAATTCATGCATATAGCATAAATATTTATATAGCTCGGGTTTCATTATAAGCTCGGGTTTCTCTAAAAGACAACAAAGTGGCGCACACGGTCGCGGTTATAGGCATACAAACTCAAAATTTTTGATTGGTAATCCCCTTTTCTGGCATCGCGGAATGTCCAGAGCATGCGGAAACTCTGATGATCATTTTAACGGTAAGTGTATCACAAAAAACAATTACACTTTGCCGTAACACCTGAACTTTCGCTGTGAAGTTCATTTCGTCGGCATGTGCAATCTTCCGCCTGAAGAACAATATTCCCATCCTGCATTTGATAGGTATGTTTACACTGAATGGCGCGAGAGGAACGTCATTCTGTGATTGGTGTTTTCCCTCTGCCATATGCAAATTTTCTCCGCGTGCCCCTATCGTGCTTTTACAGGTAATTCCCAGAGCTGTATTTAGTGTGTGCATATGGTGTCCGTAATAAATGTACCGTTACTGCGCTGCTTAGGATATTCGCATGCGCTCAGCATTTTTCGAAGGCAAAAAAAGTGGCGTCGTCATTGGAAAATTTCGAGTTTCTCTACCTACAACAGTAATCGTGGGATCACTTTTATTTCCATTCACAAAATCCAGAGAGCATGCATCTGAATAACTATAGGGGAGGGTGATCATGAATGAGATATTTTTTGTTTTCTATTTTTGTAATTTTTCCATTCATGGGCTCAAGAGCATGATGTTTTCCTCAGTTTTTTGGTCACATAAAACAAAAGTAATAATATTGATAAAAATTGTTTACAGAAACAGAAAGTTTGGTTCATTGAACCCCACGCCTTTTGTTAAATTATACATTGCAGGTAACACTTTCCATGAATGGGTCACTAAATGAAATTGAGAAAACTTAAAGAATAACATTTTTATTATAAACGCAAGAAGGCCGAATGGTAATCAAACAAAATAAATATGCTAAATACAATTGCATACTAACACACATGTACACATTGTGTAGTACATTATAAGTTCTGTTAAAACAGACATAGGAACTCACAAGACTTTTTCTTGCAGGGGTTGCGTCCAGCTCACAAAGATTTTACACCTATTACCTGAAAAAATATTTTTTTTTGTGCTACTTTAACCTTTGATACTTAAAATACCATTCGTGAAATTAAAATCTTCACTGCCATGCACCTACACAATTTAATAATTGAAACACGCTAATCACACAAAAAGTATGTTTTATCACAGAAGTTTGAAAATAGTAA